>OX101787.1:26083228-26123228 GCA_944452715.1 Ophion slaviceki
GATTTTTTTTTATAATACATAGTTCATTTTTTATTAACAATTATCTGACGATTTGTTAGGCAAATTTTTGAAAGTGAAAAATTTGCCTACTAAATCGTCAGATAATTGTTCGGGTTAAAGGCGGGGCGGGGGGGGGGGGAGGGGCATCGTCACAAAATTTACTCGAGTGTATCGTTGTAAATATTTGTCTGATGAGGAAAAGTTGTACAGATATTCAACAGAACTGTTGCGGGGGCAACCAAAACTCCGAAAAACAGTTCATTTTTATGTAAAAAAAATTTGATATTGATATTTCATAAATATTCAGCATTCCATCGCACCATAAATCTACTGCCCAGTCGAAGGAAAGAAAAACCGTTCTGGTTGCCTCTCACATAGTTTTGGAATTCTATGTACTTTTTATTGATATTTGAGTTGTTACTAACGATTTTTTTCTTTCGCTGTTGGGGGGGGGGGGGGGGCAACTTCATAAAATTTACTTGAGTGTACCGTTGTACATATTTGTCTGACAAGAAAAAGTTGTAAAGATATTTGCCAGAACTCTTGCGGGGGCATCCAGAACTCCGAGAAAAAATTCATTTTTTCTGTTCTGGTTGCCTCTCACATAGTTCTGGAGTTCTATGTACTTTTTATTGATAGTTCAGTTATTACTAACGATTTTTTTTTCTTTAGGGTCGGGGGGCAACGTCACAAAATTTACTCGAGTGTATCGTTGTAAATATTTGTCTGATGAGGAAAAGTTGTAAAGATATTTAACACAACTCTTGCGGGGGCAACCAGAACTCCGAAAATAAATTCATTTTTCTCAACAAAAAATTTGGTTTCATCTAAATTGCGCGATTGTTTCCATCGCGCCATCAATCTACTGCTCAGTCGAAGGAAAAAGCATCCGTTTTGGTTGTCTCTCACATAGTTCTGGAGTTCTATGTACTTTTAATTTATAGTTCAGTTGTTAGTAACGATTTTTTTCTTTCGTTGGGGGGGGGGGGGCATTTTCACGGAATTAACTTGAGTGTACCGTTGTAAATATTTGTCTGACGAGGAAAGGTTGTAAAGATTTGAAACTTTTGCAATTTGCAACAGAACTCTTGCGGGGGCAACCAAAACACCGAGAAAAAAATTATTTTTCCGAGAAAAAAAATTTGGTCTCATCTGAAGCATTCCATCGCGCCATCAGTCGCGCTCAGTCGGAGGAAAAAAAACTGTTCTTGTTGCCTCTCACATAGTTCTAGAGTTCCATGTACTTTTTATTGATAGTTCAAGTGTTACCAACTTTTTTTTTCGTTAGGACGCTGAGGGGAATTTCACAAAATTTACTCGAGTGTACCGTTGTAAATATTTGTCTGATGAGGAAAAGTTGTAGAGATATTCAACAGAACTCTTGCGGGGGCAACCAAAACTCCGAAAAAGGAGTTTATTTTTCCGTAAAGAAAATTTGGTTCTTACATAGTTTTGGAATTCTATGTACTTTTTATTGACATTTCAGCTGTTACTAACGATTTTTTTCTTTCATTGGGGGGGGGGGGCACTTTCACGAAATTTGCTTGAGTGTACCGTCGTAAATATTTGTCTGATGAGGAAAAGTTGTAAAGATATTTAACAGAACTCTTGCGGGGGCAACCAGAACTCCAAAAAAAATCATTTCTCCGAGAAAAAAAAATCTGGTTTCATCTAAATCATTCCGTCGCGCCAGCAATCTACCGCTCAGTCGAAGGCAAAAATATTCGTTCTAGAGTTCCATGTACTGTTTATTGATAGTTCAGTTTGTTTGTTTGGGTTTTTTTTCGCTAGGGGGGGGGGGGCAACTTCACAAAATTTACTCGAGTGTACCGTTGTGAATATTTGTCTGATGAGGAAGAGTTGTAAAGATATTTAACAGAACTCAACATTTCAAGTGAATCGGTTGAAAATTGTCTGAGTTATGCTTCTGGCCAACTTAAAAAATGCAGTTTTGAGATAAACGCTACACATCCGACATTTTGAAATTAATCGCTTCAAAAAAATTATTGTATACAGTCACTGATATGTATGATTAACACCCTTTTTTGTAATCTGGATTTATTTTGTAGTTTTTCTGCAGAAAAAATCCCCAGAAAGCCTATTTTTCGGCTTCTAGAGTGGCCCGACCCCTCAATTGCCGATGCGCCTACTAATTATTAGTCCATTTTCCCGTTTCCCTCCCCCTTCTCCGTCACCCCCCAGGAGTAATCTAACCGTTCGAGGTCTATGGCGCATAAGCGCATTGACTAATTTCCTGGCGCTGGTTACAGACCTGACCTATTCATTTGTTAAATCGACCGTGTGCGTGCATACCAGCGAATTATAATGGCAACGATCGATCCTTAATCCGCGTCCCCGGAGGGCCCGCAGACAAGCTTTTTTTATTCTTCTCGTTCTCTTATTGCGATTTGTCGAAAGGTTGGCAAAAGTTCGTTTCGTGTGTGTATGTGTGTGTGTGTGTGTGTGTGTGTGTGTGTGTGTGTATATATATATAGGGTGAACCATTTAACGTGACCACCCTAAACATGTCCGTTGCCTTTAGAGTGACGAAAAAATGTCAAGCGGTAATTTGATTGACTTCGAAGGGCTGATACAGTGGTGAAAAATTCATTTTTGTAAAGGTCATAGTTTTTGCGTTCTCAACATCATCTATGATTTTTCAAATGGGAACATGTTTTTGGGGAGCTATAAAGGATCGTGTTTACCATCGGAGAGCTATAAAGGATCGTGTTTACTATGATGTTCCGACGACGCCGGCGAACATGCGAGAACGAATTACAAGAGCCTGCGCCGCTATCACACCAGAAACTATTCGAAGGTCAAGAGAATCTTTCATCCAACGTTTAAAAAAATTGTGTCGAGGTTAATGGCCATCACTTCGAACATTTGTTACAATACATTTGCTGCATAAAAAATTCAATTACATTCTTATTGTCAATACCATCACGATTTCTCATTTTTACACGTGTAATATGGTGAAAAATCATTTCAAGGTCATGTTATCATAGGTCGTTGGATTCGTCTGAACATCAGCTACAACGTCTTGACAAAAAAAAACATGTTCCCGTTTGAAAAACCATCGATGACCTTGAGAACGCAAAAACTATGACCTTGACAAAAATGAATTTTTCACCGCTGTATCAGCCCTTCGAAATCAATCGAATTACCGCCTGACATTTTTTCGTCACTCTAAAGGCAACCGAGATATTTGGAGTGGTCACGTTGAATGGATCACCCTGTATGTATATACGCGATACGAACTATATATATATATATATATATATACACGATCCGTCGCCACGATGGCAAATTGAAAACGCGAAGTCTTCCGTCGAAACGAGATTCCCTTTTCTCCTCTTCATTCTGTCGTTTAAAAAAAAAAAGAGAAAAAAAAATTCCGTCTTTTTTTCCTCCGTCCTCTTCGCTCCGCGACGAACCGGGTCAAGCCGCGCCATATTTAAATTACGACGAACCGAATTTCCCGGAGAAAAATGGCCGTTTATCGCGAACTCGAGCAATCGCAAAAGGTCAGACTCTTTATTGCCGCGGGCAACGCTGATTCAATAATTTGTCGGTTTCCACGACGTAAGAGGGAGCACGAAAGGGCGGAGGGGGTCGATTTTTTGTAAAACGAGCATTCAGGATTTTGGGTAAAAAAAATGAACCTAGTTTGTCGCGAATGTTGACACGCCCCATTCTTCCACTGTTCTGTTTCGATTGTCAATTAATAATTCTTACTGACAACTTTTTTTTAGACGGGAAAACATTAAGGCGTTATACGCAGTTCAAATACGCAAGGCCAAAAAAGTCGTTTTTTCACGATTTTTTTCTCGAAGAGCATTTCATTTGGGCAAAACGAAAAGTATTAGGCAGTGTAGTGGCATCTTTTAGCTTTAGATTGGCATTTTTTATTTTCAAAAATATTCATTAACATTGCTTCTGTAGGAAGTCTCCTGGAGGTCCCCGAAAAAAAACGTGTCCGGCGGTGAGCAAAATATCTCCGGTTTGGATTATCTAAAATGAAAAAACCAAAAAGATTCTTTCAGGGGATAGATTAAGGCGTTACCCCCACTTGTAGCGCAAAAAAAGGCCTTTTTCATGAATTTTCTTTAAAGAAAACTACAAAACTTTTTTAATCGATCAATATACCATCTTAAAGAACACATTTTGAAGAACTTTCGGTAATTTTTTTATTGAAAAATATTACATTGTTTAGTGGCAAATTGCCGTCAATGAAATAATGTTTTTATATACACAGTTTGAATCATCTGAAAAAAAAAATGCGGTTGGATTTAGTCAAATATAAGTATAAACTAGTCTTTAATCGAAGGATTTTAAAAAATATTCATTTTTCACAAAATAGCGGACAGTCAAAGTTAATGGTTCGATTTTAACGAAAAAAACGGCCGTTTTTTGGCTATAAAATGGCCATTTTTTTTCGAAAAAAAAATCGAACGATTAAAGACTACATTTTTATGTATTAAATAAGCCTGCAAAATTTCAAGAAGATCGGTTCATTAGTGTTCGAGTAATCTTGGTCACCGACTTCAGAAATGCCATTTTGAGAAAAACGCGTTTAAAGTTTCAATTTCAGTTTACACGAAGAAAATATTTTTTTTTGTAAACTTACATACGGTCATCTATTCCGGGCCCATACAGAAGTATGGGCCCGGATATTTATACTTCAAAAAATGCAATAAAAAAAAATCGATTTTTTCAAAATCGCGAGTGGGGGTAACCCCTTAATCCAGGTATTGATCGAAGGAATAGTCGAAATTTTAATTTTTGACGAAATGGTGGCTCCGGAAAGAAACAATTTCGATTTTCGACCAAATTTTTTTCGTTACATCGTTGAAAAAAAAATAAAAATAATTATCGGAAATCTTATTCCGTCGAACAATACCTGAAGAATATTTCTGACACGGTTGCGTTCACATTGCAGACCGATCGGTTGAGCCGTTTTTGAGAAATCGGGCTTACCGACTTTGAAAATACCGTTTTGAGAAAAACGCGTTTGAAGTTTCTCGGACGCTCGGAGATGCGCTCGGAGTGTCCTTACAAATATGTGTGTATTTCCGAGAATATTCGCTGGATTGATTTGAAATTTTCAGGGAATATACTCACATATTTGTACATTCCGAAAATGAAATAAAAAAAAATCGATTTTTTGAAGTTTCTAACTGCGTATAACCCGTTAAGCAATATTGAGAGATTTTTTAAACCAAGAAATAATTGTTCTACAATTATCAGACATTAGGTATACTTTAATAGTATATTTAAGTATACAAAACAATTTTTTTTAATTAATTCATCATCAAAATGGCCGGGCTGTAGCAGAGTGTTACAGCAAGGTTGCCGCGGGAGTTGCAAATCAACGTGCAGTCTAGCTTCCCGCAGACTTTGATTTGCAAAAAATAAAACATTTTTTCAGTTGGAACATGTATGGTTTTTATGTGACGGTAATTAAAACGAAGAAAATGCAAATTTAAGAGAATGGCACGCAGTACAAAAAAAAATCAACATATCACGTAACATTTCTGTAAAATGTGGATTAAAAAAGTAGTTTTTTGCTTCCAATTTTTCAGAAACAATTCTCGTCAAACAGAAGGTAACGATATTATCAATATTTCTACCCAGTTTCAACTCAATCGGTATTTTGCTTTTTTGATAATTTTTGGCAATTTTGATAATGCAGTTTTGATAAAAACGCGTTTGAAGTTTACGCCCGCTCCGAATCCGAGCGGTTTGAAATTTTTCGAATTTCGCTTTGAAACTTTGGGAAAGTATTCTACATATATAATTCTATCGCTTGAAGAAAAAAAACGAAATCGATTTTTCGATCGTTGTACATTTATATATCCCGCCGTAACGAGTCTGCGGTAAATCTGAGGTCCCCAAAACAGGTCGATTTTCATTATTTTTTTCTGATGAGAATATTGGAATGATGGGGTGGGGTTTTTTTACACACATGTGATACATAGGTTTGCCAAGTTTGAGTTTTTTTATTGAAAAATATTGATAAACGGTGGACTTATTATTGTTTGAAGAAAGTGCCACCGTTGCTGCATGGCCAATGGTGGGTAGGTGGTTCTGGAAACTAGGGTCATCCAAAATACACAATAAAAAAATGTCCTCTCGGTGTAATAATGGAACTTTGGAACCCGGATGCTTCTTTTTAATTTTGAAAATGCCAAGTTGTAGAGAAAAGGATTCGAATCGCGACAAAATACTTCTTTAACCATTTTTTATTAACATATGGATAAATATTTAAAGAAAACTGTCCGGTCATACGATAGAAAATGTCACAAACTCTCTCTCTCTCTGTCTTTGTGTTCTTTGGATCTTGTCTGCTGTTACTTGAGCAATATTAACTGCTGTTGTTTGTCCTTCAGCGGATGTGGTATCAGAATTATGCAAAATTTTTTTTCCGTCGCATTGATTCAATGTAGAATATTAGATTGATTTTAACACTGCGTTTCGAACGAGACTGCATGAGGAATTACGATTTTAGAGAGGTTTTTTAAACGTTTGATGACTTTATGTGATTAGTATAACACACGTGTCTCGTAAATTTTATTTTATTTGCAGCTCACAATGTAAAAGAGAGAGAGAGAGAGAGAGAGAGAGAGAGAGAGAGAGAGAGAGAGAGAGAGAGAGAGAGAGAGAGAACTGTGAATCCGCAGTTTGACATCCTATTTTATCCCAAAATCTATCAAGCCACAATAAATAAATCCATCACGTATAGATCATCTTTCCATCTCTCAATCCTCCCTGCTCCCTTTTTCTACCCTCCCTCTGTCTCTTTCTCTCTCTCTCTCTCTCTCTCTCTCTCTCTCTCTCTCTCTCTCTCTCTCTCTCTCTCTCTCTCTCTCTCTCTCTCTCTCTGTCTCTGTCTCTGTCTCTGTCTCTGTCTCTGTCTCTCTCTCCCTCTCTCCCTCTGCCCCGTTCGCTAATGGAGGAATTGAGAAATCATAAAAACCCGATGACACAAGGATTTACGCTCCGAATCCATGCAAAATCAGCGAGTCTAGTGGTGGAAGTTGACGCACACACGCCTTTCCATTGTGCGCGCAATCACGGCCGTAATTCTATTTGATTGTTCTCCCGTACGCAAATACGTACATATATATTTGTATATATATGTATTGCGCAAATATATATATATATAAGGACACTCTATATACGATTGTGCGTTACGTGCGAGGAACAAAATGAACGAATCAATGGCCTCGTAGCTCAATCTACCAGTTGTCAAAATGTTGCTCTTCCGGGTCCATTCGTTATTATGTCGCACTCTCGTTATCCATTTCCTTCTGTCCATATAAATTTTGCGATCGAACATATATATACGTATGATCGGAAAACAACATATATATATATCGGGAAGTCCCAATTCCCGTCGATCTCCGATTGTCAGATCCTGTATATTACGACTTTCTCTCTCTCTCTCTCTCTCTCTCTCTCTCTCTCTCTCTCTCTCTTTCTCTCTCTCTCTCTCTTTCGCTCCCGAATTTCGACACTACAACGACCAATTAAAAATGTCACGCGCTGACATGAATCCATAAAAAAAACACCGCTCTTTTCCACCATCCTCGCCTCATATTTATTTTCCTTAACCATTTCGTCGCGAAAAGGAGAAATCGGAAGAGAAGAGAGAAAGAGAGAGAGAGAGAGAGAGAGAGAGAGAGAGAAACGAGTGCACCTCAAATACGTGGATAATGCTCGGGATGTCCATTATTAATTGCCGAGAAGAAACAAACGCGAAAATGCAATTAGGAAGATGTATCCAGTTTGCCGGAGCGTTGAGCAAGAACGAGGCAGAGGGAGAGAGAAAGAGAGAGAGAGAGAGAAACGCGAAGAAACAGAAAATTAAAGGAACGAAAACGAGGGACATTTGGTAGCGTGAGCCAAACGATGAACGTTTTTACTCTACTCACGTTATCCCTGATATATATTATGTAACGAGCCTGGGTGTACCTATTCGTATGTGATATATATATGTATACAGAGTGGCCCAAAAAGTGGCGTCCAAAAGGAAAATCTAGATTCCTCGTATTAATACATATCAGAATTACCCCCATCTATCATCTGTTTATTTTTGGCCCTCATTGTCGGAAAACTCAACATCGTCTCCCACCGTCGCAATCTCAAGGAGTCGCTTATTTAATTACCCGTTTACTCTTGATGTCAATGTAGATTGACCAACAGTTTTTTTACTCTGAGAGTTTGTTTGTTTTATGTCCCCACGCAAATTAATGTTAGTCTCATTCTAATTTAGTCCATTTGTTTAGGCTAAATATCTAGTTATCAAGTAAGTTAGCTATGCATATAATATACTCATTGTATCTTACAAGGATAATCACTCAAGTGTTCTACCGACACTGGTGGATGTGCATGGCTAATGCTTGGAGCGGTGACCGCTTAGCCGTGCTCCGGCTGGCGCATCAATCAGTGAGCGGAAGGCTCATGCTTCTGATACCTTGGTGTAGATACCTGAGTTAAAGTCTGCGTACCAGAGAATCAGAAGAATACAGTAGTTTTGGCCACAAGCAGTCCACCGATGTGAATAAAACCAAAACCATAATTCTTCCAATGTAAAGCGATGAAAAAACCAGTATAGAAGTATTGACAAAACAAAATAAGGGGCGAAACGCCTTTCTTCGAGAGGTGGTCTTCCCCTTTAAAACCGTTTTTCCACCGATAAAAAAAACATGTCCAATAGTGTTCAATGCTTCATCACATACATGAGTTTCAACGAAATCGTAGGCGGACACGTAATGTTCCTTGTTAGCTTTATTCCTTTATTGTAAAATTTAATATTCTAATTACATTTTAATTTATAAAGTTCCTCAAGGTCCAACCAAGGCATAAATAAAGAAAAAGATCTTTGTTACTTTTCGAGCAAAATGATTTTTTAATTTTTCTCCTTTGTGTATGTACTTTTTCGCGATTTTTAAAACCTATGCTGTCGACGTGAAGTGCACTTTAAGGCGTTACCCCCACTTGTAGCGCAAAAAAGGCCTTTTTCATGAATTTTTTTAAAACAACTACAAAACTTTTTTAATCGATCAATACACCATCTTAAAGAACACATCTTGAAGAACTTTCAGTAATTTTTTCATTGAATAATATTACATTGTTTAGTGGCAAATGGCCGTCAATGAAATAATGTTTTTATATACACGGTTTGCGGTGACCAACATTGCGGCGAAGTGGATCATCTGAAAAAAAAAATGCGGATGGATTTAGTCAAATATAAGTATAAACTAGTCTTTAATCGAAGGATTTTAAAAAATATTCATTTTTCACAAAATGGCGGACAGTCAAAGTTAATGGTTCGATTTTAACGAAAAAAAAACGGCCGTTTTTTGGCTATAAAACCGCCATTTTTTTTTTTCGAAAAAAAAAACGAACGATTAAAGACTACATTTTTATGTATTAAATAAGCCTGCAAAATTTCAAGAAGATCGGTTCATTAGTGTTCGAGTAATCTTGGTCACCGACTTCAGAAATGCCATTTTGAGAAAAACGCGTTTAAAGTTTCAATTTCAGTTTACACGAAGGAAATATTTTTTTTTGTAAATTTACATAGAGTCATCTATTCCGGGCCCATACAGAAGTATGGGCCCGGATACTTATACTTCAAAAAAATGCAATAAAAAAAATCGATTTTTTCAAAATCGCAAGTGGGGGTAACCCCTTAAACCAACGAATAAATGTCCAACCGAACACTAACGTAAATGCCTTAGATTTTGATCAAAAGTTGAAACAATAGATTTGAGAGGATCACTCACCAAGGTTCACACTCAGAAAAAAGATTTATTATGTTCTAATAAATTGGCACATTAGAACACAATTTATTAGAAATTAATAAATTTTTACTCCTATGGAGACAGCTTTTATGTGATTGTAACTACAGCATTTATTCGGCGTCACTAAATATGTTTTTTTACGTGCCGATTTTTCACATCAATTAAAAGCCATATTTAAAATAGAACATTTGAATAAATATTACCTCAAATCAAATAAATACTACTTTCCAATCACGAAAACCTCTTTTTTCGCGACTATTATACTAATGCGGGTATGCGCACTTTGCCCTTCAACGCGACGGGCCCGACAGCAGGCCGCTCGTCAGATGTAGCTCACGCATACGCTTGCCATGTAGCTTCTTCCTATGGTAATGCTTTTGGCACAAGTGTCAGTGTTGCGTTTCGGAAGTGAGAAACTCGAAAGTGAGGAATGATTTAAGTGCAAGTAAGAATATAAAGTGAGAAACAAACGTTCAAGTGAGAAAATAATGACGAACGAAATGACACAATTCCTCGAAAAAAAACCAGCTGGGGGATTATGAAGAATCCTATTAGATGTTAAGAAAAACTATTTGTCGGATATAAAACACCTATTTTTTCTAACTTATATATCCTATTAGATGTTAAGAAAAATTCTTAGTAAATCTTAAACATAAACTTAAATAAAAAATGTTTTTAGCTGTTAATACAATCGTAGTAGGCCGACATACCAATAAGAAAACTTATTCGCCGGGAGACAAACGTCTTTGTCCTTAATAAATCTTTTTTCTGAGTGCAGATGAAAAAGAAAAATAATTATACTAGACCGAATGACTCCCAATTGCTTCTAAAAACTTCCGAGAGGAAAGTACGTACACAAAAGAGGGTGAGAATAAAAACCTTTGCTACAGGGAAACTCGAAGAAAAAAATTACGTCCTTATTTTTTGGAAAAGTAAAAAAGATCGTAGACGATGGAGGTGATACAGATAGGCATTGATGCGAGGCATTTAGATATTTTTTTTTGACGTTGATTTTTGGGCCGCCCTGTATATATATATAGAATCTGTGTTTGCATGTATGCGTTATTTGTATCCATTTTCTTTCTTTCGTTCTCTCTCTACCCTCTTTCCCGTTCGTTTCGCTCCGCTAACGTAGAAAATACCAGCAAGCAGGTACAGCAGCATTACCTGAATTCCTTTTCCCGTCCCTCGTTACGTCCAATCCGCGCAGAGGGCGATTTGTGAAGCTTTACGAGGGTCGAGGATACCTTTTTCTCAGTCTCTTTGCCACCCCTTCTATCCTTCTCTCTCTCTCGCTCTTTCTCCATTTTTCGCTTTTCCACATTGCCGGCATAGGAAAAAAAGGCCGTTTGGGAAGGGAAACCGCGGCGTGTGAGTGAAGGACCGGGTGGATCAGTATTACGTGCTCGTATATACCCAATATACACATCCATCTGTATGTATATACATGTGTGTGTGTGTGTGTGTACAGACGTTTATAGTTCTTTGTTGAAACGGGGCGAAAGGGAGCTCTAGGAGGTTTGTAAAAATGTTTGCCTCAAGGATCGCCTCATATCGAGATAAGGGAAGCGTGGGGGGGGGGGGGGGGGAGAAAAGGCTACGAGAAAGGAGAAGCAATAAGGGTAGCAGTCGCGTTGGTGGTCGTTTGATGGCGATTCGTATGTAGGAAAAAGTTACGGGGTCAAAAGTGGTCAGAGTAGAAATTGGATATCGATGGATTTTATGCGACCGAGAGATCTGGAGGACTCGCTGCTGGTTCATCCCTGCGTTATATATACGTATTTATCGACATTGCTGGATGGGCGGTTGGAGTTTGGCTCCGGCAGTCCATCGGGTTAGGCAGCATTGCGCATGGCCAATAGTTGGAGGGGTGACCGTTTAGTACCCGCGGCAAATGCGGTATAGTGTAGCTTAAGGGGTGAGGCCCATCTAGAGGACGGAAAAATAGGCTTTTTGGGGATTTTTTTTTCAGAAAAAACTACAAAATATATCGAGATTACAAAAAAGGGTGTTTATCATACATACCAGTGACTGTATACAATAATTTTTTTGAAGCGATTGATTTCAAAATGACTGCTGTGCAGCTTTTATCTCAAAACTGCATTTTTTAAGGTGGCCGGAAACATAACCTGGACAATTTTCAACCGATTCACTTGAAATGTTGAATATGTCTAGAAAAATACATTGTATATGGAAGTACGTAGGATTTTTTTTACATTGCATAGTTCATTTATTATTAACAATTATGTGACGATTTTTTAGGCAAATTTTTGCACTGAGAAAAAGAAATCGTTGAATGTGCAAAATGCATTTTGTTGTCTCGAAATTTTGTTGTTTTAACAGTTGCTCAGACATGCTAAATAAGCTACAGTTCAAACCACTAAAACTATCAGTTAGATTAACAAAACGTTTGTTATGCCAGTAAAAAATCAAGTTGAACGTATTCAAAGATACATTTTGTTAAACCAACTGAATTTTGGTTGGATGAACGAATTTTTTTTTCAGTGTGAAAAGTGAAAAATTTGCCTAAAAAATCGTGAGATACTGATGTGTATGATAAACACCCTTTTATGTAATCTCGCTTTATTTTGTAGTTTTTCTGAAAAAAAAATCCCCTAAAAGTCTACTTTTTCGGCCTCTAGAGTGGCCTCAGGCCTCAAAGGGTCTTCTCACTTCAGACGCTAAAAACGCTATTTTCATGCATTTTTCTGATAGGTATATATTAAAGATATTGATAAAAAAGTTGTTACACTTAATAGATATACTTTCGAAATACATTTTAAAAAATTCTTTCATTCATTTAAGTCACTATTTATGGACGAAAATGGTAGTTACAGAAATGTCCTACAAAAATTGTAGGTCTGCGCTGTTGATGAAATCTCGGAGATGGATCGTCCGAAACAAAAAATCAAACGGTTTTAGATTCGGTACCTCAATGGCTATAGCGGATATCATACGATTTTTGTTATATGCAAAAATAATGTAATGGCGGACATTCGTCGAAAAAACAAAAAACGTGGTTTTTCATCGTTTATGGCAAAAAAAATAGTAAACAACATTTTTAAAAGTCCTTGTTATGCGCTATAGCTATATTCGTAAAGATCATGTGGTTAACATTTCACGAGAATCGGTTCAGTAGCTTCGAAGATTTTATCAACAAGCCTTCGAAAAACGTTTTTAGTACATTACAAATACATTAGAAGTATTTTAGTTCTCGTTTCATTCAGGTCGGTGGACTGCTTGTGGGTAAAACTGTCAAAACACCCCTCGACACGCCCTTCTTTGAAGGATGATTTTATCCCCTCAAAACCGTTTTACCGCCCACAAAAAGAAAATACGTGCCTGACAGTTTTCAATGCTTTATCACGTTTATGAGTTTCGACAAAATCGAGGCCAGACAATTGAGTGATGCTCCTTGTAAGTAATAAAGAATAACAAATAGCATGAATTCATGTTTTTCTTTAATACATGTGTGACGTTAACATATTCATTATAGATTATGCTAGCTTTAACTGACTACGTCTGGAAAAAAAAGCTATGATTATCCAATAGCAGTTGCATAAAGTTCAAAGTACAGTATATTGTTTTTTTAAATTTCGATCTTTAGCCAAAGGCCTTGGATGTTACCGGCTTTATCTGGATCATGATAGCTTCATATATATATAGATATACACACACATACACACACATTATATATATATATATATATATATATATATATATATATATATATATATATATACAGGGCGTCCCTCTTATCTCTGCCAACCGAAATAACTAGGTACTTATCGACGTCACAAAAAAATGTTCCAGACAAAAGTTGTACGATGTGAAGGGGGCCATCCAATGCGACCAATTTTTTTTTATTTCGTTGGAGGCGCTGAGGCACAGTGAAGGTCACCTCCACTTTTCTAACTGGAATGGTACATTTTTTTTCAACCATCTTGTGGAGCACCTCAAGCCGCATAAAAAATATTAAGGGGTCAAAGTCGTTCAAGGTCATTCAAGTTCACCTGTTAAAATCAAATACAAATCCAAATATGCACCGAAAAAAAAAAATTGGTCGCATTTTATGGCCCCCTTCATACCGTACAACTTTTGTCTGGGACATTTTTTTGTGACGTCGATAATTACCGAGTTATTTCGGGCTGTAGAGACAAGAGGGACACCCTGTATAAAGAGATGGGTAGATGTAAAACTCCGTATCCAGTGGAGCCAAAAAAATCAATATCCACATGACAATGTCAAAAAAAAAAACACGTGGTTCATTAAAAAAAGATTGTTCTCTTCACACCGAAATGGCAGGCATTCGTAAAAAATGTTTCTTTAATAAAAAAAAGGGACAAAAGTAGTAAAAATATTGTTTATGGTGAGTGAAGTCACGATCCCGTATCAATTCGTATACCCCCCTCGCCGCGCGCACATCTTTCACGCAGCATTGAACACGATTTTTTGCACTCGGTCGAAAAGTCTCTAGGGGGGGGAGGCAGAAACGAGAGCAACGAAAAAAAAGAGAACATAATAACAAACAAAAAAAAACGAAACGGATCTATCACGAAAGCGTGACGAATTAATAGCCGCGTATTTAAACGTCCGAAGGATCGGGAGCATATCGGACAAAATGCCGATATCCGTGCGCCACACATATACGCTTTTGCATCACTTAAGGTAGTACGAGCGCGCAATCTTGATTTCTATAGATGTTGTTCAAATTTTAACCAGACATTGTTCATATCATTATGCATGTTTGAGTGAAATTTCAGAACAGTCGACTATTTAGATTGGGAGCTGATGGGTTTTAAAATTGCAACTTTTAACACTGCAGGGTCTGCATTGAAACTTAGACGGAATAATTTTCCAAAAAAAATGTTTTCCCCTACAATAAGAAGCCATACGGCAACCGCATCGTTCCACGTATCCAATGACCTGAGTTTGCGCGGCATATTTAAAATAATACTGCAACACAAATTTTTATTTGGAAATAATTTTCAATCGAACAAAGTTTTCAATTAGCTATGAATGTATCAACACTTTTATTTGTTAATGAAGATAACACAAACAATATAAAATATTAATATTTATAATGCAAATATTTTTTTATGACATTTTTAACTTTAGAAACACGATAATTTGTTTTATTTTGTTTCGAAATATTGAACAATACTGTGCTGTGGTGTTGGCATATGTCTTCTTATTATAGGGGACAAATATTTGTTTACGGAAAATTATTCTGTCTAAATTTCAATGCAGACCCTGCAGTGTTAAAAGTTGCAATTTTAAAACCCATTATTTCCCAATCTAAATAGTCGACTGTTCTCAAATTTCACTCAGACATGCATAATGATATGAACAATGTCTGGTTAAAATTTGAACAAAATCTATAGAAAACAAGATTGCGCGCTCGTACTACCTTAACGGGGTCCTCTAGTTTCTCGGCTGTTTTTTTACGGCTTTTTCAATATTTTTTTACGGGCAAAGCATCGAAATAATCAATCTCATTGTTTTTGCATAATCTTTATTAACATTTAAATAAGCTTTACAAATTTTTTGAAGTCAAAATATATTATAGAATAAACGTTATAGTGGCCGACAGGAAGACATCAAGTAAAAAAGGTGCTTGACGGTGACCAAGATTGCGGCTGTTCTGCTTATCTGAAATCAAAAAACCAAACGGCATTTTAATCTTCATATTTAAAGCTAGCGATTGAACTAGAGTGAATTCTAAATTACAAAAATTGACTTTTTTATACACTTTTGAAAATCACATTCTATTTTTTACTCATTTTTTCTTAAGTTTTTCGCTCGTACAAAAAAAAACTATCGAAGCAATCATGATAATCCTAGTTCAATCGCTGGCTTATAACATATTAAAGATGCTGTATAAATTTAAACAAGATCGGTGCAGTAGTTTCTGAAATATCGTGGTCACCGTTTCGAAAAATGGTGTTTCGAGAAAAACGCGTTTGAAAGTATACCTGCTCCGTATACCTGCTCCGTTCCAGGGCCGCAACTTGTGAACCACTTCGAATATCGAAAAATCCTTTGGCACACATTTTCTACACATGTTGTAGATGTGATTTATGAAGAAAAAAAATCGATTTTTTCGACCCGAGAAACTAGAGGACTGCCTTAAGCAACGTTTTTGCACATCCGCGTGTCGCCAAGATTTCTCCATTTCTCTGGAGCGCACGAGCTCGTTTACGATCTTGCGCAATATGCTTATTATAATAGCTATGCATGCAGCCCCGTTATCATCGCATGTGCCTATAATAATGATAATAATAATAATAATAATTTAAAATGTTCGGGTTTTTCTGCAGCGTACGTTTTTATTTATTTTTCGCTTTTGTGTATGTAGTTTCCTCTTCTAAGTTTTTAAAAGCAATCGGGAGTCATTTAGACTGGTATATGTATTTTATTTTTTCATAACCGAACTTTATAGTAACCGAGCATCTCAAACATAATTCTTCAATTTTTGAGCAAAATCTGATTTTCCATCTTCTACACATGTGCAAATGTACATCACAGTCAGATAAAAACTTTCGAAGGTACGCATTGAAATTGTGCATTTTTTGCAATAAACAATATGAAATTTGCCGTTATCTATCTATTCTACTATTCTCTACTATACTATACTAGAATCTACTATTCACATCTCCAATGTATATTACTCGAAAAATGAAACCTAATTGCAGCTAGAAATGTCTTCGTATCTCGTTCCATTAAAGAGTTATCGCCGAAAAACGGAAAACCGCTCCATTTTCAAGGGTGCGTTTGATGCCTTAAAAATGAGGTTCCGCGGATATAAGAAAAGACGCATCGACTATTTTGACCCACTCTGCAAACATGCCAAATTACGTTCAAATCTTGCCTTGCTTACGGCAAATCTCGCGTTGCCTTGTTAGACCCTTTTAAAAGCAATTAGGAGTCAGTAAGACTTTTGGAGGACTTTTGGAGGAGTTAGTAAAACAATAAGTATTTTTGTTTTATCATCTAAACCTCTTGAAGCCTGTTTTCTGGACTTTTTATCAAAATCCAAGGCAACATAAGAGGGTGTCCTGTTATGAACGGATAATTCTGCGGGCATCGATAGGTCAGATCATGCCCTACTATAAGCTGGAATTTCAGTTTAGTAAAAGTCCCACGGTTTGCGAGATAAAAATCATCTGCTTTTGGTTTTTCGCATGACACTCCTACGAATGACAACTTTTTTGACCCCATTGTTAAAAAAATACTCTTGGTCGTTTGTTTTATCTAGAAAAGTCTTCTTTTTAACCTTAAGGGGCTAGTCCACTGGAGCCACCAAAAAGGCTATATTCGCGATTTTTTTTCGAGGTTTTTATAAAAGATACGAATATAAAAGTTGTTAGGCTTGATAAATAAAGTCTTGAAATACATTAAAAAAATTCAAATCATTTTTATTCATTTTTACGTACAAAAACTATAGTTTAACGTAACGCCTCAAAAATAAGTGGGCTACGTAGCTCCATCACAACTCGGCAACGGCTTGTCTGAAACAAAACATCAAAGTCCATTAGATTCAGTATGACACCAGCTACAAAATGACCCTCGGATATAAAGTTTTATCAAAATATAAAAAAATGGCGGATGAAAAACGAAAAAGGTAAAAAAAAACGCTTTGCTTGCTTTCGATTTTTTGAAATTTTCAAAGTGGTCTTGCCCCTTAAACGTTAAGGAAACTTTATGAAAAAAAATCTTATGCAGAATTTTCATACAAACCAATTCGAACACCTGACCATGATAGCCTGCGGTGTAAAAAAATCTACTACGCATATTGTGCCAATTACCCTGAAAAGTTGCTTAGTTATTCTCAATTCATATCATTTGTAGAAATGGCACGCGTAAAACGAAAAGCAGATGTTTTTCTTTTCAAAAAATTACATGACGCCCGAAAATCACGAAAACCGTGGGACTTTCACTAAAGGCGGGACATACATTTGGACAGGAAAAAAATAAACAACAAGCAAGCGAATTAACAAACAACAAGCAAAGCGAGTTAATAAAAACGCGGTGAAAAACGAACGATTCAGGATTTTTACTAGAGATGAGAACAACAAAAGACAACTTTCCGTTTGCCATTCGTGTGCCATTTTTTTAAACCTGTGTGTTTTCGTGTGGTGTTGATGATTGTACGATCGCAAGATTTTGAGACAAGCCAAAAAAGGCGAGACACATGCACCGAGAAACAAAAAGGAGGTAGGTACTTCCGTATCAATTTTTCGAATTAACACGCTAAATCAGAGGCCGCGCGGTCGGCACTTTAATTAAAGTGTACTTAGTGCTCGGATTGAGGCTCCTTGATTCGTAGAATTAGACGCTGATCGGGCGGCTATGGGGCACGAAAGGCGGGGGAATAGTGGGCTTGGAGGAGCAATCGGGGCGGAGAAACCGAGGGGGGGGGGGGGGGGGGGGGGATTTTGCCTGAAAATATTCACCGCGCGTGATTCGAGCACCGCACGAGTCTCTTCGCGAGAACCCGACGACTGTAGGAACAACCGCGCCAGATCTCTCACTGTAATTCTCAACGTGTGCGAGGCTTATGAACATCGTCGGTCCAAGAAAGGGAGCCGGCGAGTGAGGAAGGAAGACAGCAAAGGAGCGCAAGAGAGACAGGGAGAGAGAGAGAGAGAGAGAGAGAGAGAGAGAGAGAGAGAGAGAGAGAGAGAGAATGGGAGATTAAGAAGGTGAAACAGACGAACCGGGAATTCCAACCGGTCAAACTGCTCTCCTATTTTCTCACTCCCTCGCACTTTCACTCTATCGAATTACAGGAAAATTCTGATTCACGCATATACCGGGTGTCCTGTTATGAATGGACAATCCTGCAACTGCCGATAGGTCAGATCATGTCCTACTATGTGCTAGAATATCAGTTCAGGCGGGATATACATTTACAACGATCAAAAAATCGATTTTTTTTTTTCGTTTTTTCTACCAACCTTTGAAGCATAGTGACATACTGGTACGAGGGTGGGGTGAAAAGTTTCTGGCCTGACCAAGAGATGGTGTCACTAGGTCTAGTTTTGGAGCGGCGTCCTACAGTACCATTCCTACCGAGCTTGTATGTACAGTTTCAGCCCAATCGCTACGTTAGTTTGCGTTTGAGAGCACATTGCGCGAGACGCTTCCGTTGTTTTCGTAAAAATGGAAAAATTGGAAAAACGTGTTGTCATCAAATACTTCCATTTGAAAGGTTTTACACCAAAACAAATAAAAGAAGAGATGGATTCAGCACTAGGAGACTCCTCCCCATCATATTCAACTATTAATCAGTGGGTTTCTGAATTTAAAATTGGTCGTGTGAGTACCTCTGACGAGCTTCGCTCAGGACGACCCGTTGAAGTCACAACTTCAGAGATGATTGAAAAAATCCATAAAATAGTGTTGGAAGACCGCAGGTTGAAAGTGCATGAGATAGCTGAGACCTGTCGGATGTCAGCTGAACGTGTGCGAAATATTTTGCACAACCATTTGAACATGGAAAAGCTGTGTGCAAGGTGGGTGCCGCGTTTGCTAACGCTCGACCAATTGAGCGTTTGCTAACGCTCGACGCTACCGACAATTTGGCGCTGTATAGACGTAATCCAAACGAATTTTTGCGTCGATTCATAACTGTTGATGAGACATGAGTCCACCACTACACTCCTGAAAGTAAAGAACAGTCAAAACAGTGGGTTGGAAAAGGGGATCCAACCCCAAAGAAGGCAAAAAGAATTTTATCGGCAAACAAGGTTATGGCTACTGTTTTTTGGGATGCGAGAGTTATGAGAAATGTATCAGTGTTGATGGAGATTATGTTGAAAAATAAAGCAAACAAAAATTTTTAAATATCGTTTTTCTTGGTCAGGCCGGAAACTTTTCACCCCACCCTCGTATGTCACCTACTTCCACTCTGTTTTTATTGAATAAAAAAATTTTTTAGCGCTTAACGACGAATGTAAATGTATATTTAGGATGTTGGGAGATCAATTGTTACTACAATATCACTATTAAGGGCTTATGTTGCACTTGGTGGATGTTGATCATCACTACAGTACGAAAAAACACGTTTTTTAGACAATAAATGTAATTGTCCCTAATCTAGCAGGTAAACCATACACAAAAAATGAATTCAGAGACGTTTTTTGGGTCGCTGATTACGAATTCGAGCTCAAAATCCAGAAATTCAAAATGGCGAATCCAATATGCCGGACCGAAACCGGAGATTTTACTGGAATTACTAAAACATCGGAGTTGCTCAATATGTTGATTCTGTTATACTGATTTTCTAATAGAATTACGCTTTTAGCATTACCCGGAGCTAACGGCGAGGACGTAGCGAGTTTCTAGCTCCACTTTTTTTTATTTAAACATTTTTTTTGGTTTTTTATTTTAATTGGAATTGCCATTTTTATTGTTCAATTTTGAACTGAGATTCGAAATCAACGACTCAAAAAACCCCTGCATATGGAGTTTCATTTTCATCAAGCTACTTTGAGCATTTTGGTCCGTCATATTGGATCCGCCATCTTGAGTTTCCAAATTTTGAGTGCAGATTTGTAATCAGCGACCCCCGAAAACCCCCGAGTACCAACTTTTGCTTTTATCAAACAATTTTTGCATTTGTGGTCCACCATATTGGATCCACCATCTTGAATTTTCAAATTTTGAGTGCAGATTTGTAATCAGTGACCCCGAAAACCCCCGAGTACCAACTTTCGCTTTCATCAAACGATTTTTGCACTTATGGTCCGCCATATTGGATTCGCCATCTTGAATTTCTAAATTTTGAGTGCAGATTTGTAATCAGCGACCCCGAAAACCTCCGAGTACAAAGTTTTGAGCTGATTGCACGTAAGGAAAAATGTATGCTTTAAAGGGTTAAACGATAGCACTATGTACGCAGAATATTTTCCTAATGTTTCAAAGCGAAATTCGAAAAGCTTCAAACGTTACAGCCCGTCAACGCTGTGCCTCACCGCTCGGATTCGGAGCGGGCGTGAACTTCAAACGCGTTTTTCTCAAAACCGCATTATCGAAATTGGCGTGCGGGATTACTCAAAAACTATCAAGCCAATTGAGTTGAAACTTTGTAGAAATATTCATAATTCCGGTACTTTCTACTTGACAAGAATTGTTTTTGAAAAATTTGAAAAAAAACTACTTTTTTAATCCACATTTTACAGAAATGTTGCGTGAAATGTTGATTTTATTTTGTAAATGCGTGCCATTTTCTTAAATTTGCAGTTTCTTCATTTTAATTACCGTCACACAGAAACTATACATGTTCTAACTGAAAAAATGTTTGAACTTTTTTGCAAACCAAAGTCTACGGGAAGCTAGACTGCACGCCGATTCGCAACTCCCGCGGCTGTAACAATCTGCCACAGCTCCGTTATTTTGATGGCGAATTAATTAAAAAAAATTGTTTTGTATACTTAAATATACTATTAAAGTATACCTGAGGTTTTATAATTGTGGAATAATTATTTCTTACTTTAAAAAATCCCTCAATATGGCTTACTTTTTTCCTGTCTAAATGTATACCCCGCCTTAAGGGCGGGGTAAGGTTAATTCGGTGACAAAAAGGCATGTTTAAAAAATTTTTTTTTTCGCGATACAGATATTAGTTTATTCAGTCAATTTCCATATAATATTGCAACAATTGAACAATATTTTCCTAAATTTTCATTGCAAAATATTGAAAATTGAGCGAGTGACCGTGAATCTCCGGAGGCGCTTCGAAAAAAAGTTGTTTTGCGGTGCACATCATAACTTACAACAGAATCATCTGAAACAAAAAAAAACAAATGCATTTGTTAGAGATGCTTCTCGAGGTAACCACGAGACGATTTTTTTCTTCGATTTTTCATTTTTTTGTATCACTTGGGTGCCAAAAAACCGATTTTCGTTAAAATCGGCCAATTTGTTGTTGTGAAATTAATAATTATTTAAAAAAAAACACAAAAAAGCTCCCGACAATACCTGGTGAATTATGTGAAGAAGTACTGTGCAAAATTTCAAAACGATTGGTCCAGTAGGTTTTGAGTTATGGCGTACACGGACGTCAAACATGACAAGTTTCAGAAAGACGCTTTAAAGTTTTGCACACTGAAAAATTCAAAATAAAACTCGACAATTTTCTTATGCTCACACAGAGTCGTCGATGCCAGGTCCGTAGAGCAAAAAGCTTCCATCAACATGATCTAGAGCATCTTTTTGCATTTGTCTACGCAAAACTCTTCCTTCTTTACTGTCGTGCTCCTCTGCTCTGCTAATTCGCAATAAAAACCCGGCCTGGAGCAACCGACGCTCAAATACTCATAACTTCGTCAATTTTGCTCCGATCGACTGGAAATTTTGACACAATAATCTTGAGGTATTATGCATTCATTTAAAAATTTAAAAAAAAATTAAAAAAAAAATAAATACTTTACCCCCCCCCCCCTTAATAGCTATGAAACCACTTGTAAGATTTAAGACGAAAAACGTCGGGCTAAACGGGGGCTATATATAATGGGGCAAACGTATAAATCTGGATGGGGCTAGGAGAAATTATTGTATACTTTTATACTTTTTAGTCCGTTTTAAAAAAGTGGTCTAAACATTTTTTTTAAATATTTTTTTTAACCTCTTTTTCTTTGGCGTTATTTTCCCGTTGCGGTATTTTTTTTCTCATGCATCCACGTTCTTTCGAATTGCCGGCGAGGCCGGGACGAGAGTTGCCCGGAGAGGCGCGAGGGCAGGAAAGTGTCGTAACGATCAGGTCTCGGGGCAGAAAGAAGAATCGAGAGGGAAGAATCGCAGGGCGAGAAGGGATTTCCGGGTGGAAGGAAAAAACGAGCAACGGCTCTTTATCGAACCTCATCGCGAACTCTGGTAGAGCTTTCCTCCGCACTCGTGGTGGATTTTCTGATTAGGAAGGAGTGTATCCCTCGGATTGAGCGTTTATGTGTCGAGGTAAACATCCCCATATACGTTTGTGTGTGGGTGCGTGTGTATAAATGCAGCATCAATCCTGGGATTTATAAGAGAGGCCGAACGAGGGAAAGAAAAATCGAAAGTAATTTGGCCATTCCTTCTCATCATTGTAATCCCGACAATACGAGACAACTCTTTGTTCGCCCTATAGCGATATGTATGAGGCATTCCACGCCATTTCACCCACCTCGTGAACCCGACCATTTTTTAGTTTCCTGATTTTTTTTTGGTAATATTATACCCTATGAAAGGAATATCCACACCAATTTTTAGATTTTTATCTCTTCTCTTTTAGGAGTTATAATTTTTCGAAAAATGTCGTTTTCGCATGTTTCGAAAACCTTTAAACGCCGATAACTCGTGAACTAATTGATATATCGACAAATGCCTATATATAATTTCTTTTTATTTTGAAGCATATTTTCGTTATAAAATATGAAAAAATTATTAATTATCAATGTCAGCGTTCTTTTTTGCTTATAAAGTGAAAAGTGTTGATTTTAAAGATGATCGACTTTTTACATTTTTTTCAAAAAATTCTCTAAAATAGAGTGACCTATTCTATGATTTTTAAGACTAGTCTCATTGTGGGCCCATTTTTTCGTCTATTTCTTTTTTAATATTTAAATTTCCTGTTATCAAACCGCCGCATTCCCGATCTACGGGGGTGTGGCGGTTTCACGAATTTTTAATTGGCAAAATGAATCGAGCCGAGCGAATTGAATTGACGATAATCGGGAGAAAAATTGACCGGCGTTTCGTCGATGGGGCGGAGAAGCGAGGGAAGGGGATAATCTCGAGACGAAGTTTTTAAATATAGTTGTGAGAATCGAAGCTTTGGGAAATCTCGACTCGTAGACGTGTCTGCGTCGAGCTTGACAGAATAAACCTGTTCTCTCTTTCTCTCTCTCTCTCTCTCTCTCTCTCTCTCTCTCTCTCTCTCTCTCTCCCCCTCTCCCTCTCTCTCTCTCTCTCTCGGTTCTCTCCGCACGAATCTCGGGACAAATCTAGGTTGATTTAGATTGAATTCGGCAAACATGCACTTGCGTATATATATATATATATATATATATATATATATATATATATATATATATATATAAGGACCTATGTACTGGAACATCAGGAAATGCGGGTTTGACGGGCTTGGGTAACGAGAGACGAGCACAGCACACACCTGACGCTTCATCGAATTACCGCCCCCCTCCTTCCCACACACATACACACACGTATATCCGTACACACAAAGCATTCTCCGCAAATTGATCCACTTTTTTCGCATGTTCCCTCGGATCGATTTTTCTCGTGATTTGTGTGCTCATACGAATGATCCTATCCAGTACTGCTTTCCGATGTTATTAGTCGAGCTAGTTGCGTCGCAGCGTGTAAAAAAGCCACGTGAGAAAAATGAAGAAATTTTTTTTATGCACATTACGCGCAGTCGCTGCGGAAATTATTTTACCTGGGTTGAAGTTGGCATTTGCAATTCTACCGTTTGCAATTTTCATTTTCATCACTATCCGAAATCATATTTTGCAGATTTAGGTTGTAGAGCGGTAAATGAGGATCGGAAAAAATGTTTGCGTGACTTTCGTATTAAAGATGTACCGAGGGACTTTGGAGAAAAAAATAATTGAGGGGGTTGGGAGTGACAAATCTTGGGGGAAAGAAGGTTGAGGGAAAGAAAATTATACATATTTCAGTTCGGAATGAATGAATAGACAAATAAATAAATGAATTAATAATTAAATAAATCGATGAATCAATAAATAAAGAAAAAAATAAACAAATGAACAAATAAATATTCATATATGTCTCTCGATTGAATTACTCGTGGATGAAGATCATACTCCCGTGGATGAGACGACACGTTTTTCTCGATTTTCTTCGCATATATTTCATCGCTCGCACCTTTGCCTCATTCTCTCGTGTTCGGCCTGCCCAACGTAATACACTAGCGTGAAGGACAACGAGCTACGTATGAAATATTACGACCTTTTTCCATCATCATTTTTCCTCCCGTCTCGTTCGTTTTTTGTTTTGCTTTACCCTTGTCTCGGTGGGGTTTTTTTCGCTGTATTACGAAATATCGCGGTCGACCGAGGGAACGTACGAGACAAAAAAATTAATGTAAAAACGACGTGAATTCCCGCGGGAGTTGCAGACATTGTCTTCGAGATGATCGCGAATTGTCCTGCTCGGTATACTCTACATGTCAATATTTGCTTGTCATGAGAGTATCGGGATAACGAGGTCGGAATCTTCCACGCAATTGATACATAGTCTTCCCAACTTTGAGTTTAATTTTATCGAAAAATCCCCATAACACGGTCTTTTCTCGAATTCTCACAAAGTCTTCGCTGAAAATTAAAGTTAAGATCCTCGGCTGTAAAACTATGTAGTGAAGAATGGTATTCCGGGCTTTTTTCCGACTTGATAAAAAAAAACTATTTTCACCATCCCTTTTTTTCGTCTTTCTATTGATGTTCCATTATAAAAATATAAAGATAAAAATTAAAAAGTTCATGGGCCTATAAACATGGCCGTGAAAAAAATGGTTGAGGCGCTTGACATGATTCCAAAGCTCCCATTCATCTGAAACAAAAATAAAACCAATTTCTTTCATCAATTAAAATACCATTATGACAGGCACCGAGAGAGCATTTTTTTTAACCGCGTCTTTCTGGAAAAAAGTTAATTTTTCGTTCTATTTTTTGAAAGTTAAAAATGTATTCAAAGTGGTAATAATAATGATTTTGGAATGTCCGAGGTAGGGACGATAGAAGCACATACACTAAAGATCCATACCAAATTTGAAGTCAATCGGTTGAATACAAATCGAGATTTCATGTCAGCTACGCTGAGAGAAATGAATGGTGTTCCCAATCATATTTGAACTATACTTAATATTTCCTCGAGGGGACGATAATATTTTATAGCCTCAGTTACTGCTAATAGTATAGTACTGCTTATTGATATTTTCGCATCGCAACCACCAATTACAATCGCAACTACCAATTTTACAAACATACGTTTATTCTTCAATGCTATCTAATATAGTAGGTTTCCATAAAACGGATATCCCATGATACTATCAAAAATATACTTCTCCAAGATTCTAATAGTGAACGGAAATATATATACATTGATTAAAAATGTTGCCTCTCATTTTCGACGATGTTTATAGTGATTTGCACCATATTATAAGATACGACCTGCTATACGCGTGTTTGGTGTGTTATTCAAGTGTTGCTACAAGGCCTCAATGCCCGTCTACTAAATGCATAGAATATTTCATCAAACCAAAATAAAATAAAATACGCAATTGAGACTTCTACCGCGATGATTTTTTAAATTATAATTCGTCATTCCCTGACCTCCTGTAATGATTTATTTTGAAGAAAATATTTCGCCTGATCGGAATCGAACCTAAAACCTAACTGCCTACCTCTGCCTATTCTACTTACGCTGCAATTACGCTACCGAGTACTTTTGGCCTCTTTAGCACAGATGTGGCATAAGAGACAAAAGTAATTCTGGCTGTACTTCCGAATAGCTGTTACGTGCGATTTAGGTGAAATTTTGTACAGACCTTTTTTTTAAATAATATAAGTCACTGTTTCAATGGATTTTCGCCGCATCGTAAGTTGTTTCATATAATAGTGATTTAAACCATATAACATGATACGCCCTGCTAAAAGCATACTAATGTGTTTCCGCCAATAGAAGGTGAACTACAAGAGGAAGTGTTGACAGTTTCTATTTTTGCAATGCAACAAACATACTACGAGGGTGGGATGAAAAGTTTCCGGCCTGACCAAGAGATGGTGCCACTAGGTCTAGTTTTGGAGCGGCGTCCTACAGTACCATTCCTACCGAGCTTGTATGTACAGTTTCAGCCCAATCGCTACGTTAGTTTGCGTTTGAGAGCACATTGCGCGAGACGCTTCCGTTGTTTTCGTAAAAATGGAAAAATTGGAAAAACGTGCTGTCATCAAATACTTCCATTTGAAAGGTTTTACACCAAAACAAATAAAAGAAGAGATGGATTCAGCACTAGGAGACTCCTCCCCATCATATTCAACTATTAATCAGTGGGTTTCTGAATTTAAAATTGGTCGTGTGAGCACCTCTGACGAGCTTCGCTCAGGACGGCCCGTTGAAGTCACAACTTCAGAGATCATTGAAAAGATCCATAAAATAGTGTTGGAAGACCGCAGATTGAAAGTGCATGAGATAGCTGAGACCTGTAGGAAGTCAGCTGAACGTGTGCGAAATATTTTGCACAACCATTTGAACATGGAAAAGCTGTGTGCAAGGTGGGTGCCGCGTTTGCTAACGCTCGACCAATCGAGCGTTTGCTAACGCTCGACGCTACCGACAATTTGGCGCTGTATAGACGTAATCCAAACAAATTTTTGCGTCGATTCATAACTGTTGATGAGACATGAGTCCACCACTACACTCCTGAAAGTAAAGAACAGTCAAAACAGTGGGTTGGAAAAGGGGAACCAACCCCAAAGAAGGCAAAAACAATTTTATCGGCAAACAAGGTTATGGCTACTGTTTTTTGGGATGCGAGAGTTATGAGAAATGTATCAGTGTTGATGGAGATTATGTTGAAAAATAAAGCAAAAAAAAATTTTTAAATATCGTTTTTCTTGGTCAGGCCGGAAACTTTTCACCCCACCCTCGTATGTAACAATTGGTGAGACATGCGTAGTTCTTCGCACTATTACCGTAGTACTAGCGGATTTACTAGTCAACAGAAAATCTATAAATTATCGAATCTGAAAAAAGCAAAATATAATGTATTTGGGCATAATGATAGACATGATTCGGAAGATAATTATTTGAGAAGTGCATGTGATAACTGTTTGTATTATAGTTTGGTAAGTGAAGTCAAATCGCAATCACATTTGACTTGAGTTGTCACAGGCCGCCATTTCGTAATTCTCGCAATACCCGTGGCAACGCTGTATTCAGGTGCTTTCAATACATGTCAAGCATGTGTATGTACATGAAGTTTGCATCGTTGCTATCCAACGGTTTAATTTTTTTTTTCGATTTTGTAATTTTCTATTTTTTCTTGGTCAGTTCGGCTCTAGTTGCTAAAAAAATATGGTAAAATGAATAAAAAATATTTACGGCCACCGGGACCAATCAAACAAAATCGAAAAAAAAATGAAACCGTTGGATAGCAACGATGCAAACTTCATGTACATAGCATGTGTTTGTTTACCGTATGTGTAATCGTGTTGTAGTGCATGTGTAAAGTGCATATTGTAACAAGAGCGATGGCAGACGCGGCTAGCGAACGCAAAAATGAGTCGATTGAATCGATGATGTCTGCTCGAAATGTCCCGTACCCTATATTTTTTATGGAACACACGTGACCGCGACAGTTTTCTTGTTATTCGTCGCTTTTCGCATAGCTCTGATCTAACCGGGACCTATTATTATTTTCGTTCCAAAGTTCGATCCGCACGGATTCCCGATATGGTGCGGGTTAAATGCACTGATTTCGTGAATTAATTACTATTGTATTTAGCCGGTAAGGCCTGCAGAGTTTTCGCGGACGTCATTTTGTATGTCTCTACTACAGCATACAAAAAAATCAATTTTTTTTTTATAATGACGAGGTTCGTGCACGTACTACCTTAAGCTGCGGTTGCTCGAACTCCACATGATTTACGTCTTCACTATAAGTAAACTTTACTACAATTTTTTTTTAAATAGTCACTTTTCATAAGGTCTTCTAACAAATTATACTCTAAAAACGTTAATGTTAACCATATGAATTGTACAAACTTAAAAAGAATAGTAGAAGTTTGACTGAACAAAACCTAACGTCCCATGTAGGGTGATCGGTAGTGGCCAATGATTGGCCGATGCTCGACGCCAAGCTTGCCAACATTGGCACTCGAGCTTGGCCCGATCATCGACCGAGCCTTGGATGATAAGAGCGGCCCGATATTCGCAATCAATATTGGCCCTAGAATGGCTTATGAGAATCGGCCGAGCATCGCGTAGGAGTTCATTCGAGAATCGGCCAACAATAAGCCCCCTCAAGATTGCCATCATTGGCACTCGAGCTTGGCCCGATTATCGACCGAGTCTTGGCGGATAATTGTGACCCAATGTAGATCACCAAAATTCGGCCTGCACAGCCAAAAAAAAAAAAAATTAATTATTTTTGTATTGTAATTCGCCATTACCTGGTCTTTCGAAATGATTAGTTCGAAGAAAATATTTCACCCCATAATGGGGCTCGAACCTTGACCTTCCCTACTCATAGCCAAACACGCTGCCCCTATGCTACCGAGTACTTGTAACATTTGAATCGCAGATATGGCATAAGATACCAAATGGATTTTCATCATTTTTTGTATGACATAAACTATATCAATTAGTTAATATCATTGTGATAATTAGAGAGTGTTATCGAATGACATGTTATAGAATTTTCAAACCTAACCTATATATATATAATTATTTTCTCTCCACCTTCTCTACTCCCACAACCCGTTAATATGTGTGCTGCAATAAAGACAGACCATTAGTTCATTAGTTCAAGTTTAATTTGAATAAATAAATATATTTAAAATGAATAATTCCAATAATGGAATGCAATAGGAAAAATTTGATTTCAGGAAAAATCTAGTTAATTCAAATAAAAAATAAATAAATAGACGCGGTTAGTTAATATTACTAGAATTTTTCTGTCAGTGTAGGATGGTTCATAAAAATCGGCAGAATATCGCGTATGAGCTCGTTCGAGAATCGGCCAACAATGAGTGCATTGATTTGGTAGTATATTTGTTAAGAAAAATGTCCAATGGACTCGTAAAAAGTATTTATCTCGTCTCTCAATGACTTCAACGCGAAACAATGAATCGTCAATATACGAATTGCGGTTCGATCATGCGTTACTCGGCCGAACATTGTCCTCGTATCGGCAAACCAATGATTGGCGAGTCTATACTTCGCCAAACATCGGCCTCATATCGATAAACCAATAATGAACAAGTCTATACTTGGCCGAGCATTGGCCTCGTATGGGCAAACCAATGATTGGCCCGTCTATACTTCGCCAAACATCGACCTCGTATCGACAAGCCAATGATTAGCGAGTCTACGTTTGGCCGAACATTGGCCGCGTATCGGCAAACCAATGATTGGCGAGTCTATCCTTCGCCAAACATTGGCCTCGTATCGACAAGCCAATGATTAGCGAGTCTATATTTGGCCGAACATTGGCCTCGTATCATCAAACCAATGTTGGCCAGTCAATACTCAGCCGAGCTTTGGCGTACAATTGGTTAATCGATCATCGTCCCGCCAACATTGGTCCAAGTATTGGCCGTTACGGTTCGATTGGCGAAACCTACATGGGGTACAGTATACAACATTAGAATCGCTACGCCGATTTTGTTATAGCACTGAATTAACCATATCGATATAGTTAAGCATTTTACAATAATGAATAATCATTTCGGGGATATTAGTCAAACACGCCACCCAAAAGCATGTCTAGGTATACTTTTTCCTTATAGTCGTGTTGACCATATTATGATTGCAGTATCAATCCATTAAAACGAATTTTACGAACCCCCCTTTACCATGGGCGTTTGTAGTAAATACCATGAACTTTTCTCTCAGTGCAGGTTGAAAAAAGTAGTTTCGCGGAAAACGCGTGTGAAGTTTTGAGTAGAATTTTAGACAACCGCAACTATCCAAGTGGCACAATGGCTTGTTATACTTACGTTATATTAATCGGCTATTCCTGCCTCGTGAAGCGTGACTTCCTCGACATCGAGATCATGATTTTCCGAAGTTCGTTCTTCCCTGAGAGCAGTTCTAGCTTTCTTAGAAGCTGAGAGTCAAAGCTTTCATCGTAGCTCTGACCGGTCGATCCTGCTCTGGTCTTGTTTGTTGGCGTAAATGTTGGGAATTTCGAAATTTCCTTTTGAGGACGTGTTCTTAAGGTCGTTCTGGGGTCTAGCCGTCGGGAGTGAAGTACGGGGGGAGCGCCCTATGCCCCGTGCAGAAATGTAGCCGGACATTCGATACTTCGTGTCGGGCTCTGACCAGACATGCCTTATCTGATTTACCTGATCGGGCCCTCCCATGGAACAAACCGGGAAGATCGCTAAATCGTTTTTCACGGCTTATCCTCTATGTTTGGAAATTACAATCTTCTGGCTGGGACATTGCGAGCAAGGACATCTTCACGTAATGTCTATCCGGCCAGAACATTGACATGTTCTGAAAAGTGGAGCCTGACTTTAAGAACTAAAGAAAAGCTACTTTGCTATTCACCTCATCAAAGATATTTATAATTGATTGGGATGAAACTAATACATCTGTTGTAATTCTATTCACCATTAAGGGGAGATATGCACCTAGGAGCCGGAAAAAGGTCATTTTTGTGAATTTTTTCAAGGTAAACTATTTGAAATTTCGGATTGGGGTTTTAATTATCTAAAAGTATATACATTCAAAAATATGTTTAATTTTCTTTATTGAAAAATATCAAAAATATACAAGGATATTGTATGATCCTTGGAGCGTCGTAAAAAAATCTGCGTATATGGTAACCACTGGTGTTTCTTCAAAAATCATCTGAAAAAAAAAACCAAAAAGATTATTAAATTAGATACTATAATCTAGTACTTGTCATAGCCGATTTTGAAAATATCGATTTATGACAAAATGGCGGACGTTTGAACATAAATAGTGATTTTTGGGCCAAAAATTAGTTATTATTTTGCTTATAAAACAAAAACTAAGGAACGGAAAAAAAATGCTATGACAAGTTCTAGATAATGGTGTATAGAATAACCACAAAAAAACCTCAAGGCAATCGGTTCATTGGTTTTCGAGAAATTTTGGGTACCGATTTGAAAAACGTGGTTTTGAGAAAAACGCGATTGAAAATTTGGGAATGAATAAATCATGAAATGTGTTAACTTACATGGAATCATCGATACCAGGCCCATAGTGTAGGTCTTCCATGGTCGACGGAATGTTCATAGCTTCTAAATCCTCGACCTCGACCATCTAGGTCTATATCTCCCGTTAAAAGTATTCATTTCATCAATGACAATTGACGAGGATAACAATACCTATCATAAATACCCGAATTACGATGACTAATGATGTAAGCATAAAGAATGGCCAAATTATTTTATGAGGCAAAAAAGCAAAGCACGCTATTCGTGGTTTTTAAACGCCTTGTCGCCATGTTGGGAAATATCAATGTTCTGGCCGGGAAGACATTACCTGAATGTATTTCGCCAACAATCCGCCAGGTGGCTACAAGCGAAGCGCTTCGCGTAAGCAAGGTACCATCGTACGAGGATAAAAGTTTGTTCTGTGCGTTGTACCACGTACAGAAATGCGCTGCTTACAGCGTGCACTAACGCTCATGACATTGCGATATTTGTGAGATAACCCTTTGCACCCGAGGCCCTTTTCGCTCGGATAGTGAATGATGAGCGAGAGTCATATCTCGAGTGAGAAGAGATAATAAGTATCAGTATACCACCTGATACTATCTATTTTACTCGGGTAGATCTCCACAAGCCTTTTCAGTACTTGATCGTTGTCCTGTCCAGTTCTTAATCAGTTCCCAATTAGCTCCCGGAAAAGGGAAGAGCGGTGCGGGGCCTGGCGTAAGACCCGTTACAGGGCGAACCTGGTCCACGCTGCGCGGCCTGACTATGGTCTCGTGTTATTTAGGGAAGGCAGGTCAGGGACAGGACTTTTTACCTGCTCAAATTTCTACACGGGCACTTACGCATGGAACCGGTTGACTGTTACCAACTGTTGGCTGTCAAATAATCTTCATATCAAACGCACGTTTTCGAACTATTTTTCTACATCTATTGATAAAAATACACATTTGTTGAACATCCGATGATTACATTGAATGTTTTCATTACTTTGTATACGTTTATCTCGCTCAATTAATGGGGGACAGATTGGCAACATCGTAAATCGTGGTATATTATAATGGCCAGGTTGGCAGAAGTGTCGCGAAGTTAGAGACATACGCGCCCCGTTTATAACCTCAATATCGGCTCAAGGAGCTGTCAATGTTAAATATCGGTCCGAGTAAAAAAAACTTTCGGTGGAAAAAAACAATGTGTGTACTCCAACTGTCTACAATTTGGAAGAAACAAAAAACTTCCATAATTTTACGACATTCCAAAAAAAAAAAAACTGTACGCAAAAAAAATTTCACCTTATTTTGTCTTTGCCTAGAAATTTCGAGAAAATGATCATTTCTGAACATAGATATCAAATCAATATTGAGTAATGATTACTAATTAAGAGAATAAGAACAAACAATATTCCTTCTTAATTATCCTGACCAAGTAGTTTGAGGTTCCCCGGCCTAATTAGGTACGGAATATGGATAACACAAGTAGCATTTGTGCCGTCTACGACGTTGCCATGATTCTACAGCCTAATAACGTGGGTGCTTGATTTTCGCAAAAAATGCTATTAAAAACATCAATGGTTCTATAACGGTACTGTGAAGCCTCATTTTCACCGTACGAATGGTTAGTCTGATAATTATTCGAACCGTACCTGTTTTTTCAGTTCCGTGGTAGCATTTTCTTAGCAGATATTAATAATGTATTGAAAAATTATCGGGAGTTTTCCATAAGCGTAATGTAGTTAACCCACGATATGCGTCGAGGTTCCGATTTTTTATCGAAAAAAAAAAAACAGTACTGCGGATCGTATCCAAACTGCACAGAATGATCAGCGAACGGATTATGAACTTGCAGAAAAAACTTCAACTCGGTGGCAGGATTTCTACCTGGCCCCATAATAACCTTAACCCTAAGACCCTGTACTGAAAAAAAATCGTTCATCCATCCAAAATTCATTTGGTTTAACAAAATGTATCTTTAAATACGTTCAACTTGATTTTTGATTGGCATAACGAAACAGTATAGTTGGTGGTAAAATAGTATAGCGGTGTGAACTGTAGGTTGTTTAGCATGTCTGAGCAACTGTTAAAACAACAAAATTTCGAGACAACAAAATGCATTTTGCACATTCAACGATTCTTTTTTCTCAGTGTGCACTATCTGTACGAAACAAATAACCTACACTGGGGTTACGCACAGCCCAGCACTTCAAATCAACGCTGCTAACGAACTGTTTGTCGTAGACATTTTTTTTTTCTAATCGAACGCTCGAGAACTGACGAATGGAATAAGCTTTGCGAGAAAAACCTAATATAAATTTATCACCGTGAAAAATGCGATTGAACAAAGCAAGAAAATTGATGTTAGCATTTCTCACTAATACGAGGGTGGGGTGAAAAGTTTCCGGCCTGACCAAGAGATGGTGCCACTAGGTCTTGTTTTGGAGCGGCGTCCTACAGTACCATTTCTACCGAGCTTGTATGTACAGTTTCAGCCCAATCGCTACGTTAGTTTGCGTTTGAGAGCACATTGCGCGAGACGCTTCCGTTGTTTTCGTAAAAATGGAAAAATTGGAAAAACGTGCTGTCATCAAATACTTCCATTTGAAAGGTTTTACACCAAAACAAATAAAAGAAGAGATGGATTCAGCACTAGGAGACTCCTCCCCATCATATTCAACTATTAATCAGTGGGTTTCTGAATTTAAAATTGGTCGTGTGAGCACCTCTGACGAGCTTCGCTCAGGACGGCCCGTTGAAGTCACAACTTCAGAGATGATTGGAAAAATCCATAAAATAGTGTTGGAAGACCGCAGGTTGAAAGTGCATGAGATAGCTGAGACCTGTAGGATGTCAGCTGAACGTGTGCGAATTATTTTGCACAACCATTTGAACATGGAAAAGCTGTGTGCAAGGTGGGTGCCGCGTTTGCTAACGCTCGACCAATCGAGCGTTTGCTAACGCTCGACGCTACCGACAATTTGGCGCTGTATAGACGTAATCCAAACGAATTTTTGCGTCGATTCATAACTGTTGATGAGACATGAGTCCACCACTACACTCCTGAAAGTAAAGAACAGTCAAAACAGTGGGTTGGAAAAGGGGAACCAACCCCAAAGAAGGCAAAAACAATTTTATCGGCAAACAAGGTTATGGCTACTATTTTTTGGGATGCGAGAGTTATGAGAAATGTATCAGTGTTGATGGAGATTATGTTGAAAAATAAAGCAAAAAAAAATTTTTAAATATCGTTTTTCTTGGTCAGGCCGGAAACTTTTCACCCCACCCTCGTAATGTGGGGTATGCGGTACCCATGTGTAGGGTCGTAGGGTTAAGCGTCTATACTTTAAGAAAATGCCAAAAAATATCGATTTTGTTCAATCTTCTAGACTAGAATGCTACTTTAGCACCCCAAAGCTAAAGAGCAGAACACTTTCCTGTTCCATCTGGACGAGCGTGTTCCCCCTTAAAAATGCAGGAGAACAGCATGAGAAATTGAAACGTAACGATGATCGAGGGTATGACTGGCTGATGGCGAACGTTGGCAAAGCCTGCGCGCGCCAAGAGCAATTTACACACACACACACACACACACACACACACACACACACACACACACACACACACACACATTTACGCGCGCACATACACGTACATAAGAGTCTAGGATGAGCGAGATATTCACCGCGGCTGCAGACTCTTGGAACTTTGGAGCGTCGGGAAGAAGCTTATCGATTATTCGGCCTCTCCGACACCCAGAAAAGCAAGAGCGTGGCTTGAGAGACGCGTTTCCAACGAGCCACGACAAGAGACCGCCAATTCCTCTCCTACTCTGTCTTTCGGCCCCGATTCTTCTCCTTCAGCGTCGCCTTATTCACTTTCTCTCTCTCTCTCTCTCTCTCTCTCTCTCTCTCTCTCTCTCTCTCCTCTCCCCTCTCTCTCCTCTCTCCTCTCCTCTCTCTCACCTCTTTCCGTGTTCAAAATGCCAATTGAGTTGAAACTTTTATCGCGCACACCGGCACTTCGTTTCCCAACCCAACGCCTCACGAACCCGAGACATATCTCTCGAGGTCCAGTCATAGGCGAGCCAGACGCAATAGGAAACTGCGATAAAATTCCATATACGGTTGCTTCTTGCATATTTCCTTCTTTTCTGTCCGTCAAATGTTTGCCTCCCTCGCGACCCCTTTTCCTCTTCTCGTAGCCACTATTTCGCCGATTTCCGGAGGACTTTTCATCGCGACCATTTCTCGACCGCATGCACATCAGGCTTTGATCCTCGTAAAGCCTTGCTACGGAAACTTCTCGCTCACGTTTGCAACGAAAAATTCGTTTTCTCGAATATTTTCTTGATTTTTTCTTTATTGTTTATATCCTAAATCTTTTCACGCAAATTTATTTCGACAGATGTTTAACGAAGATCTCTAGGATCGTTTGAGGGATTTTCGTAGCCGAAATCCAGAAAAAAAAGACAAGAAAATTCATCGATCAAAAGAAAATTGAAGAATTGAAAAAAAAAGAGCGACAAAAATAATTTTCCTTGCATTGCAACTATAGCGAAACGTCGTCTTTATCGCAGACCCTGATTAAACTTGCCTGACCTTGGCTGAGCTTCCGGAACATCAATATCTTTGGAACATTCGACGTTTCGCACCTTCGACAAGAAACGAGAATCCCAATTTTCTCTCGCGTACTGTTCGCTCATAGGACGCAAAAGAAAAAGAGAGAAAAAAATTCAAAATGACACGCTGACGAACGGCCATTTGTTCAAATGAAATTTTTTTTCCACGGCTGATTATTTGTTCGGTCGAGTTTGCAAATTGCGGATCGTTCAGCACGCGTTCAACCAACAACACCCGCCCCGACCGAATAATAATCACGTTGTCACGCGGACACGAGAATCAATTACGCGCGCGCGCCTTTTGCCGTGCCTTAAGCATTGCAACACGGAAATAATTATATTCCCATTGTCCATCCCGTAAACGATCGAAAACAACGCGAATGCCGCGCAACGACGAGGGATAAAACACACGCGTGGGCGGCCCGCTCGCTGGTCGCCGTTATTATAACGAAAAGTTACGCGAGCCCGTACAGTACTCATTTCACCGTACCAGCTCGGGTTTATTTTTTCGTTACTGAATTAAAAAAAAAAATCGTGTACGCAAATTAATTTTAAAAGACCTTACGGGTATGTTCTGAAATCTTTTTCGTTGCTGAATTTAACAGAAGTTTGCGCAAATTAAAAAAAACCTTTAAGGGTATATTCTGCAATTGTTTCGAGGTTTTTTTGGTTTTTTTTTTGGTTTGAGGTCGGACGATTTTTTATATACGGAACGGAAATTTTTAGTTTTTTTGTTTTGTTTTTCAATCTACTTGTAGCACCTCAATTGAGAACGGACGATATTTTATACTTGGAACTAAAATTTTCAGTTTTTCAATCTAGTTGTAGTATCGCGATTAAAGACTGACGATTTTCTACACTCGGAACGACAATTTTCAGTTTTTTAAAACTTTTACCCTACTTGTAGTCTCTCGATTGAGGACGGACGATTTTTTATGTACATGAAGTTTGCATCGTTGCTATCCAACGGTTTCATTTTTTTTTTTTCGATTTTGTTTGGTTGGTCCCGGTGGCCGTAAATATTTTTTATTCATTTTACCATATTTTTTTTAGCAACTAGAGCCGAACTGACCAAGAAAAAATAGGAAATTACAATATCGAAAAAAAAAATGAAACCGTTGGATAGCAACGATGCAAACTTCATGTACATCGATTTTTTAAACTTGGAACGATAATTCCAAGTTTTTAATTTATATTTCACCCCACTTGCAGTCCCTCGATTAAGGACTGACAATTTTCTATACATAAAAAAATGCCGTCTTCCTTACGCCTCGCTACAATACGAGATGCTCAAAAGATAATCCTCGTCAATTTCTGATTTTTTTACACCATTGGTATATTTTGCAACGAAATAGCCCATTTTCGTACCTGCGGTCCTTGATAAACAAAAACTCACAAAGCTCAATATGCAAATTGTCTCCTTCTCTCTATATATCCATGTATGCATACACATATATTTACAATTTACATTTTGAGTATACATTTACATCTTGAATAAAGTATACTCGGAGTTGCCACGATGATGCAAAAAAAAATCCATTTTTTTTCCCCTCTTTCCATACCAAAGAATTTTAGCGTACGTTGGAAACGAATTCTCGCTCAATGCTGTAGCTCGACTTTCAATGTTTTCACCATATATTAACATTTCCCGCTATAGCCGGGGCGAGAAGAAAAAATATTAATTTTTTTATCACCTCCGTATATATTGCCTTTACTGTACAAACGGGTCGTAAACACATCTAACGTTATATTGATGGCTGGTGAACAACAGAAGTTTAAACAACACCTACTTTTATGTATATACACAAAGGGGCACATACATATGTACGTAGGCACTGGTAGGCGAGAGAGCGACAGAGGGGGAGAGAGACAGAGAGACAGAGAGACAGAGAGGGAGAGAGAGAGGGAGAGAGAGAGAGAGAGAGAGAGAGAGGGAGGTAGGTGGAGAGACCGCGAGAGAGTCGTTATCGATGTATGTGGAGAGTGCAAGCTGCTGTTATTCTGCATTACGGGATATTGCCTCGTTCCTGCGGAGCTTACGTTTTTTCCTCCTCTCACCTCCCCCTCCTCCTCCCACATCTCCTCCTCCCTCACCGCCCACACCTTCTCCTCCTCCTTCACCTATTTTTCCTCCGTTCTCGCACTATCTTCAATCCCCGTACTCCTCAGACTATCATTCTGCATTTAGCGCCACAGGGCATCCCCAGGATGAACATGTAAGATTCAGGCAAAATATCCATCGCGCACCTGCCCGCTCAAACCTTCGTTTTTTTCCTGACGTTACATTTTTTTGTTGTTTCTCTCCGTTATCATTTTATTTCCATTCGCCCGATCGATGCGGGCGAAACATTTTTTTTTCTACGGCTTCATATGGTGGAGAGCCATTATATTTTGTCCTTGCTGTGGCAAGATGGATGAAGAAGGGACGAGGATAAAAATATCCAGCGCGATAACAGGGGATTTGCGTCGATTATTCGAAATTATGTTTTTTCATGTCACGTGCGGCGTCGAAAAGCTCCGATCGTTATGTCACCGGCAATATTCTCCTTTTACACCCCACGGGCCCGGGCGGGATTATCGTTGTTAATTCATCCGAAGCCTGGCGGTGGAACGAGTAGATGCGAACGTTGTGTAGAAAAATTCAAACGGAGCGTAGAACGCGATATTGGGAAACTCGGGGCAAGATGATAACGCTGAGGTCATGTTCAAATTAAACAATACATATATGAGTCTGTCCAGTTTAATTATTCTTTTAAATTAATCAATATTTATTCATCTTTTAATTTTGCAAGCAAAAAATCAGCCTTTCTGATTGTTACCGTACAATGTGTATTTTTAATTAAACCTTCATTTTTCCCACCTCACCCCGTATGCGGGGCAAGATGAAACAGCCCGAGTCGAAATTTTCAGCCTATTTTAAAGGCCTTTGATCCTATGTCAGCCTCACTTGAGTCTGTTTACTGCTAGAAGTCCTACTATGGGCCGCCACATGCTCGTTCTTTGCTGCTTACCTCCTGCATAGGCTCTTATACTCCTACCTAACCTAGCTGAAGTCGTTGCAGCTCCTCTTTTGATTGGGTTTGGACCTATCGCGTATTTGGCTGTTTCGACGAAACGAGGGTGGGGATGGTCGCATTCGAAACAGCGGGTCTGATAGTTTTCAGTAACCGTCATGCGTTGGACTAGGAAGGACCGCGCGTTCGCCGTAGAGGGCTACTTTTCCAATGGCCTTTCCATTATCTCCACCCAGCGAACCTTTCGCATTCGCTTCAAACTTGCCCCTGCAGCTCCAGCAACTCTCCAAAGTGGAAGAAATGGATCTTGGGCAAACAGTTACCATATTTTTGATAGGAATTTCTCTCATGTATGCATGTATACGCGGATCCCTATAGCAGACACGCATGCATACGTATAGGTACTAGTATACGTGTGTTGGTGTATGCTAGGCATGTATGTGTGCGGGTATATACGTGTGTCTGCGCATGCGCGTATTCAGGCATATGTATCTCTATATGCGTAATAGAGTGTATGCGTGTGCGTGTATACGTGTGCCAATCGACGTCCTCCTTAGCGCCTGCAAGTGGAGAAAAGGGAAATTTGTTCCCGTTCTAGGCGTTAAGTAGGAGCTCATTTTCTATT